>QANX01002066.1:591072-603448 GCA_003254975.1 Ochetophila trinervis | reverse complement strand
TTTTGGGCAAGTCGTAATTTTATAAAGTTTTGGTGTTGTTTTATAAAAACTTGGATATTGAATGATTTTCAAAGATTTGGAATTCTTGAGGATATGAGGTTTAACTGGTTTTTGAGAAACTGATTTAAATATGAAAATGTTTGAAAATGGGATTCAACGATAGTGCCATATAGTATTGATGATGATATATATATATATATATGTGTACTTATTTAGTCAACCTTTATTGCAGATACGTGTTGAGAGAGATGATGAAATTTTGGCCTTATCGCTTTTCGAGACGCTGAAAAAGAATTGAGATGAATAGTCCATCTCCCTTACGCCTTATAATGTCGTCAGTACATTGGATGCTTTATTATGGGAAACTATTTTGAGATGACAAATTTTATGGTTTTATATGATTGATAACGAGTTTGATAAATTGCTAGTGAAATATTTTTTTATTGAAAATGTTGTTAAACTGTGATTTAAAATTCTGATTATAATTCTTTGAAAGTTTTGTTCAGCAAAATACATTTGGGTTATATAATGGGTTTTGTAAAAACGTTTACAAAACATGTTAATTTTTAAAAAAGCAATGTGAGATTTTGAGAGAAAGGATTTTACTGTACATGTCTATTTTCTAGATATTAGAGTATTTACTAGGATATTCTTATATCTCACTTTTGTGTTTAAATTTGTTCTTTTAGATTCTAGCTGTGGCTGACAGATCTACTCGCCGGCATCAAAATTCACCGCTCACTCACGCTCGCTACTACATTATCTATCCTTACCTTTATTATTATTATATTGTTCTAAACATATTTCTTTTAAGACTTGTTTAATATTTGTAGTTTGCATATTTCGGATTTTGTTATCCTTCATGATGTTTATCTTTAAATATTTCAATACTTAAAATCTGGACTTTTATTTTATGACATATATTGTAGTTGGCTCTAAGGTGAAACATAAACTTATTATTTTATACTTTCACACTTGGTTATATCTTATATCTTTCTTTTTCATGCATGTTTAAATTTTAGGAATATTAACACTAGCGGTACCTGAATTATGTCGGGTGTGACAAGTAGATACCTTAACTTCTTCTTTTTTTTGCATTTTAATACCTGAACTCTCAAAAGTGTATCACCATTGATACTTATGTCTTTTTCCATCCAAAAACTCCGTCAACCTCACGTGTTGCTCACATGCAGAGGTAAATTGTAACATCCAGCTTTCAAAAATACTAAAATTTTCAAATTTTGGTCAAGTTTGACAATAAGTGGGTCTAGAGTTGACTTTTGTGTAGAATGTTTTAGCATTGAATTTAGTACCACAGTGTAGAGCTCGTCGATACGAATTCGTAGACTAATAGTACACTTAATTTTGAGTTACGGTTTAAGAGTTATGGCCAAATGAAATTCAGAGGCATTTTGGTCTTTTCCCAAATGGGTCCCATTTAATCAAAATTTTCTTTCCTTCTTCCCTGCGCGTGACCACCTCCCGTGCCCGATGCTCACTCCCTCTCTTGTTATTGTTTTGCTGGTCCTTCTAACAAAAATTTCTCTGTTTCCAAGCAACGACGAGCTGGCATCACACCGGGAAAAGGAAGCCCTCAGTCTTTTCTTCCCTCTCCTCTTTTCCCAGACCAGATCCGTGCCCATATCGTGCCCACGTGGCCAAAGCTCTTCACTAGAAATCTGACCAAATCCGGCGATGGCGAGCTTGTCCACCACCCGAAAAAGGATACCCATGTCTTCCTCTACCTTTCCACTCCAAATTCTGGCTGTGAAACTCGGTGAATCATCAGAAAACTTGAAGAAACCGACATACTCATTTTCCTCCAATCGCCGGACTCCGGCGTGTTTCTGCCTGTGGGTGTGGTCCTTTTCGCATATTTTGGACCTTCTAAATTTGTTTACAGCCTCTATTTAACACGAATAGAGGAATTCAAGCCGTAATTTTCAGATATGTTTCCGACCATCATCGGCAGCTATTGAGCAAGAGCTTGGTTGGTGACACCGCAAGGTTCCAATGAGCTAAGTTTTTGTATTCCTTCCCTAAAGACTTTATACTTATTAGCTCAATCTCTCTTCTTGGTGTGTATCTATATATATATATATATATATATGAATGTATATGAATGTATAAATGGCCGTATGTGTGTGTTTGGAGGTGTTTGCTTATGTTATTGATGTGCTTTTACCATTGCTGGATTTGGTGGTTCTTTGTTATCTTTGATAGTATATTAGCAAGTGGGATTTCCATCCCCTGTGTGCTCTCACATTTTGTTAGTGGAAGCTGATTTAAATCCTAAATTCATGTGATTCTTTATAGTTGGGAATGAGTTTTGTAAAAGTTAATTAATGAGATGGCCTTGTAGGTTTAGCAATTTTTGTTGCATTGCTTTGTTCTATATTTAACTTAATTATGACATCAAATTCGCCAGACAAGGTAAAAGCTATTAGTTGCTGATGATGTTTATTAGGTCTCCATGCAATTATAAATGTGAGTTAAGACGTGTGTGCATATGTATAAATGTGTGTATGCCATATTGTAAGTATGTTTTTGTGATTTTGTCTACTATTAAGGTGTGGTGCGTATATGGAAGCATGACTTGATTCCTATCTTGGTTTTAGATTAGTTAAAGTTGATGTTTTAGTTAGTGGTTTGGTGATTGCAGCTAGAGCTGCTGTTTTATGGTTGAGAATTGAAAGAGTTTTGTTCATTTACAGTTGGGTAATGTTGTTTGTTTATTTCTAGGCATGTTGCTGTTTGGGTTGTGGATTGGGGCTTTGTTCGGTAATTTTATTATAACATGTGGTTATGGGATTTTTATGAGATGTTTTAAAGTGATATTTTGCTTGGTTTCGATGTTGAAGAGCTGTTGTTTGTATTGTTGTATTATATAATTAATTAACGTTTAAGCTGCTATGTTTGGTTTGGTAAAATGGGGCTTTTGTCGAGAGTTGATTTTGTTTTATTTAGAACGATCTTTAGTTGGATTATATTTCTCTTTAAGGAGTTTGCACTTGATCGGAAACAAATTGTTTTATACGAACACCGAATTGAGTTTTGTAACTTTAGTTGGATTTTAGTGACATTGTAGAAGGCTAAAGTAACTTTCAATTTTCTTTCCATACTTGTTTTCTTGGGATTATGTAATACTATTTAAGGGAAGAAATAGATTACTAAGCTTGCTTTTGGATTCGAATGATTTATAAGTAACGTAGTAATTATAACTATATATAATATACACTCGTGTGTGCATGTGTGTGTTAATTGTGGTAAGCAAATTAGATTTTGAATATAATTTATATTTGCTTTTGTTTTTGAAGCAACAAAATATTTGGGTGTTATATATATATATTCATATTTAGTTATTGAGGTTAAATATGCATTTGATGTTTTGAATAATACTAAGTTGGGAATATATTAGTTGTATTAGTATGAATACAAGAATAGAAATTGGCTTGGAAATGAGATTGTGAGTGTAATTGGATTCCATATTTATTTGGAATAAATATGGAATTGATGGTATTGGAATGATTATGTTTTGTCGATGAAATGATATGGATTAATTGTGCATTTAAAGTTATGTTGCATGTGGGGGATTAGATGTTGAATATTTGGCATGATATTCATGTTTATGAGCTTGAAATTATGGATTATTCGATTTTGGATTTATGTGAAAGTGATCTGTTCTTGAGATTGTGATTGGTTGCCGATGAGAGGTAACTTGGATTGTGATGTGTACTTTGGGTAAGGTGAATTGCTTTGTGGATTTCATCTTTATTGATTGTGACTGTAATTGGATTCCATATTTAAGGAAAACCATTATGGAATGTATGGAATGCATTATATGGTTGTATTTCTTTCATTTGGTGATTTTGCAAATGAAATTGATATAAATTTATGAAGCTTGGAGTTATGATAAATGGTTATCTTGAATGTGAGAATTGAATTGAGCATTTAAATATTCTTCTATTTGAATTATATTCATAGAATAAATGTTTGATATGGTTGTGTACTACTTGGGCGATGATTATGCTGCCGAGTAGGGGTTTAACAAGGTTGGTGACTACTTGGGCGATGATTATGCCGCAAAGTAGGGATGGTTGACATTGGATATGATTGGTGATTACTTGGGCAATGAGTATGCCGCCAAGTAGGGAGGTTGTAACTTGGGCGATGGTTTATGCCGCCAAGTTATTGGGCGATGGTTTATGTTGCCGAGTTATTGGGCGATGGTTTATGCCGCCAGATTATTTGCTTGGGCGATAGATTATGCCACCAAGTTATGATATTATATATATATATACATTTTAAATATATGGAAGGACAATCATTTTTCATAGAACAAGTTATTACCCGCCCGGTATATATATGATGTGTTCATATATATATATGAGAGCTGTGGCTTTTCACTGCAATGTCCTTCATATATGGTTATTACAAGCATGGTATATGTGATTAGTTCGTATATGCGCTTGTGGCTTTTCACTGATATATTCTATATACATAGTTATTATTTTTTTAAATGGTTTGAAAAGTTTGAGGAAACTGAAAGTGATTAAAATGTTACTAATATTTCATTATTCTGATGATTATGCAATATATGAAATTGGTTATAATTTCTATATGATGAGATATTGTGATTGATTGATGTTTTATTGCTAAGTATGTGCATAATTGATTACACCGTGTTTGGACTTGAAAAACTTCGTTAAGTGGGTCCGGGCTTGAAGAGTACTCAACCCGTATATAGGCCAGGAGACTACTCGGCCTAATGTTGGTTATGCATGAGCATGGAATAATTTGATATGTCATTTAATGAAATATGATATGTTTTAGCTTGCGTGCTCCACATATATTGGTTTACTCATACTTGTGTTGAACTTATGTCCTAAACAAAATTAAGCTTTATATTTGCATTCCCATTTGTTAAATGCAAAATTATTTTTAAGAACTACAGCCAGCTTGATCCCTATTAAAAAGGGTATGTAGGCAGCTCAGATTTTATACTGAGTCCAGCTACAAAAAATATAAATTATGTTTTTAGTTGAATGTTAAAGAAAATTACTGAGGTGTGGTTGCTGTGTGGAAATGTTGTACTGGATTGAATTATGTATAATAATGTATTTTCTTGCAATAATTGTAATTATATGTATTTGGAGAATGTTCCAAAAACATATGAAACTCTGCCGAAATTTCTATTAAATTGTATGGCAATTAGGAGTTTTGGTTGTGGAATTTAGTAATTATGGTAGTTGTTGACTGCTTAGAGACTTAGTCAGCTTGATTAAGTCCTGCAGGCAAGACTTTGGTAGTGCAGTCCTGACATAAATATTGTATTTTTACCCTTCCAAAACATCAGATTTCTCTCCTCCCTCTGTCTCTCTTTCCTCTCTCTTAAAAAACCAAAAAAATTAAAAAAAAAAAACTCATTTGTCTGTGTATTTTGTATTTTAGATTGATTAAATATTTGTATTTTAGACTAAATTTATGTTATTATATGTTGTATGAGAATATTTCATATATATCCCTTGAGTTTCGTATAATTCTAAATACGACTTTCAGATTCTAAATTTTTTTTAAAATATCCATGCCATTAGTAAGATTCTATTAATCTTAACGGTGCAAAGGCATAATAGTCATTTGACATTAAAAATTTCTGAAATAAATCCCTTTATTTATTTATTAAAAATTTGTGACAGAGTTCACAAACTTGTTGGAAGATCGGTGATTCCACTCAATCTTCCAACCTTTGGAAGAAAACACCTTTCTAATATTCAAAATAGGCTATGTTGTGGTATAATAACTCGCAAGTGCATGAATAAATAAGTAATAAAGTGTGGTTTTTGTTTTAAGAAAACATGTATCGATCCCATGAGAAATAATGTCTCTAGTAAAAAAATTAAATCAATTGCAAATTAAACTCAGAAAATTAAAAGAAAGTTTGTTTGATTGTTATGTGTATCCAAGCATGAATTTAAAAGCAAAGCAATAATAAAAACAAAGACAAGGCAGCAAGTTCGATTTCACAGATTTTAAAAAACAAGGATTATGATTTCACCACTAATACTCCTATTTAGCTCTAATGCATTGTAGATTCATAGGTTAACCCTCCTTTAACCACATATGACTAGAAGTTGATTTCTCAATGCATTCTAATCTAGGAAACATAACATGTTTAATTACTTCTAATCTAAACACGAAAATTTAAGCCCTAAGACATGCAAACCCAATAAGTTCTTGTTAAAGTTGTCACTAAGACATGCAGTATTTCTATAAACATGTATTTTATTGCCCATCCATATCTATACTCCTTATTTCTAAGCCAATATAAATACTTAATCAATCCACATTTTCATGGAAGCATTAAGAACTACAATAAAATATTAACCTGAAACATAAATCGAATTTAAATATGCATTAGAAACTAAATAGTCATAAAAGAGTTACATCATAATCCTCATAGAAAAATTAGCTACACATCATCTCAATATTATCCATCAAATAATAAAGAAACAACATAGAATAAATAACAAAGAGATTAAGAATAAAGAGTCAAATCCAAAATTGATGGTTGCTGAAATTGAATCCTCAATCTTCTCCTCTTGGCTTCTCCAAACTATGATCAAGATCACAAGGTTGACTCCTCCAAAGCTGCTGGCCGAATTTCCCTTGTTCCTTGCTTTGTGTAGCACAATTTTGCTATGAATTAACTAATAAAAACCGAACAAAAACGTAAGAGAAAAGCTTTGCTGCTGTAAGAAAGAGAGAAAAATGTTCAGTCGTGAGGGTTGGTGAAAGTGGCAACCGTGAGGGTAGTGTGGTGTAAAGGATGATGATTTTCACTCTCAATGTAGCAATCTATTTATAGGAGAGGTTTAATAGTGGTTTAACCCTAAGGTATCTCTAAAACCTAGAGAATATAGGAGATAAAATAATACATGATCTCAAACTCCCATAAGTTCTCTATATGGACATAGATGTATTTTGTGCCTCATGTTCACACTAGGGATAAAGATATTTTCCTTATCTTCTTAAGAATCATAATCAATCTCTAATATCCCTTCCTTTTATCCCAAATATTATTCCAATAAAGATAATTAGAATATTTTGACCTTCCATGTGTCATATGATGTGGCAAATTCAGATAACATGGCTGATATGTGGTGACATGGCAATCCAATCACAATGGTAGTCCTAGTAAGCATAGAACTTTCCTTTTTTATCTTCAATGATCGTTAGGCGGATTCCAAGTACACTTTGGGTGACCAAATGAACTCCGAATCCAGTGATTTTTGTTTCAAAAGTTAGGTCTGCGTATTAGCTTTCTAGAAATATATTGATTGCACAATTTGGACATCAGGAAGACACTAAAATCATCATTTTCTAAAGAAAGTATAAATCTGCCGCAACTGATGAATTTGTTGAATTTGTAAATCAAACTGGCACTGATTGGCCAAACCATTTGGAATGAAACTTTTCAGCATTGAATAATATTGAATCATGAATCATTAGAAACTAGAATCATACAAAAATTCTAAGTGTGGCTCCAGATATGATTTTCTCAGTAAAAGTTGCACAAAAATATGGTAATTCCAGCCTTTGTCCTTCTTTTACTGAAAAATAAAAAAATACAGTATTTAAGTATTTTTCATTAACAATTAATCATAAACTAACTTAAATTCAATATAAAAAGTAGCATAAAAACATTAACATTTTATGCCTATCAGGCTCCCTGGAAGACCACCCTGTTGGTACGAAAGGAGAATTTATATCCTTCACCACCTCCAAAGCATCTGAAGAGAAGCACAGATTCCTCCAAGGCCTCTTATCAGTAAAAGTCACTGCCCACTCTATTGCTTCCAACTCAGCTTCATAAACTGAACTTGCTGAAACCAATTTTGTGAGAGTCAGAATAAGAAGCCCATCATCATCATGGACCACAAAAGCTAGAGTTGCCCTGTTCTCTCTCACAACTGCATCACAGTCAATCTTCCACCATCCCCTAGCCGGAGGAGACCACTCCTTCACATACTTCTTTTCCTTAAAAACCGTTGGATAGATAAGGGCAGTAGAAAAATCCAGCACCATTTGATCAAGCATCCCTCCCATTTATTGAATGTCGTTCCTGCCTTCAAAGATGCTTTTATTGTGGTAATTCCAAAAACAATACATAAGAGTCACGAAAAAGATGGTGACCTGATTGCTATCCATTTCACCAATAAAAACTCGGGAAGGGGGATGTAGAAATTGATCAATAAGATCTATTACGCTATCCGCCACCCAGTCCGTTAGCTTTCCTCCCCATCTGCTAGAGAAAGCTAGGGAAATGATACCTGGGCATTCCTTAAATAGATGCAAATTACTTTCCAGCTCCCATCCGCACACCACACAAGCAACATCTTCTTTCTTGAAAATCTTATTCAACCTTTCTTTAGTAGGTAACAAATCAGCCACCACACACTAGAGGAAGAGTTTTAAGTGTTCTTGCAAGTGAGACTCCCATATAGCACCTTAAATTCTCGGGTTGTTACCATTAGAATTATCGATAAAGTTTGAAGCGTAGCAACTTCAAACCGAGAATAAACCCTTGTTATTAGCATTCTAGACTAGCCTATCCTCTTCTAAAGTATTTGGCCATCCCATTTGCTCAATAGCCATTGCAGAATCTTCCTCACAAATCTCCCTTAGAAGTTTTCTATCCCAATCAGAGCCATCTGCCAACCTTAAATCTATGACCTTTTTCCAAGCATTCCCATCTACATTGCTCTTAATGGAAAGGATTTTACTCAGCAAATTAGGTAGCCAGGTGTCCTTCCATGGGTTTATTCCAAGCCCATTACCGAGCTTAAAGCAATACCCATTTAACAGAAATTCCTTTGCACTTAATATACCTTGCCACCCAAGAGACGAACCTGCTGATAGGTCAGTCTCAAAAAAAGACTTGTTCTTTAAGTACTTTGCCCTCATCAATTTGCACCATAGACTGTTGTCACCCACAACCATTTTCCAGCCCAATTTGGCCAGCAAAGTAGAGTTGATGTCGCTGAACTTGTGAAATCCGAGGCCTCCCCCACTTTTCAGACAACATATCTCTTTTCAGCTTTTAAAAGCTAAATAATTTTTTTTCCCTGCTTTGCTCCCCACCAAAACTTTCTGACAAGAGAGTCCAGCTCAGAGCACAAGCCTTTAGGGATCCTGAACGTTGACATGGAATATGTAGGAATAGCTTGGATAACCAAGGTAATGAGTATAGCCCGGCCAACCTTAGACAAAAGGTTTCGATTCTATCCATCTATTCTTTGGCTTATCCTATCTTTTAGATCCTTGAATTCTTTGGTTTTGTTGCTAATGGGAAAAAGAGAATTGCCCAAGTGGATCGAGATTTTAGGCATTTCCATGAGACCAAAAATGTCTTTGACCTTTCTCTTATCAATATTCCAGGTGCTCTTTGTGAACAAGATGCTGGATTTCTCTTTATTCACCTCCTGTCCAGACCAACGAAAATATTTCTCTAGGCACTTCTTCACCGCCGTAGCTTCTTGTTCATTCGCTCTACACATGACAAAGAGGTCATCAGCGTACATAAGATGTGAAATCGGAGGAGCATTCTGACTTATTTTAATCTCATGTAGGCAGCCTCCATCTTCTTCTCGAAGTAGAAGTTTTGTAAGGATTTCCGAGCACATAATGAATAAGAAATAAGATAGGGGATCTCCTTGTCTTAGACCACGGCTTGGAGAGAATGACCCGTTGATTCCCCCGTTCAAAAGTAATGAATAGTGGATAGATCCTAGGAAACTTCTGATAAGTCTTTGAACATCCTTGGAAAACCCCCACGCAACCAAAGCTTTTTCCACGAACCCCCATTCCAGCCGGTCATACGCCTTCTTCAAATCCACTTTGATCACGTAAGACCATTCCTTCCCTTATGTTTCTTCATTTTATGAATGACCTCTTGTGCAATTATTGTGTTCTCAGCAATCCAACGACCCTCAACAAATGCCCCTTGATTTGGAGACACTATTCTTCCCATAAACTTCTTCAATCTCTTCGTGATGATTTTTGAGATGATCTTGTAAGCAAAGTTGCAAAGGCTTATTGGTCTAAAGTGATTGAAATTTGAAGGGTGTTGTGTTTTGGGGATAAGAACTATAAAAGTTTTATTGACACAATGAGGGATCTTTTTTTAGCCTAAAACACTATTGGGTGAATCTCACCACCTGGTCTTTCACTGTGTCCCAATAGCTTCAAAAGAAACATCCAGAGAATCCATTCGGGCTCAGAATTTTCAGAGGATGAAGTTGCTGGATGCATCTTTTAATCTCTTCCTCTGCTGGAATCTCAACTATCTCATTGTTTTCCTGTTCAGTCACCACCTTATGCCCAAGGTCAGCCACATCCTCAGGGATTTAGGGGTAATCGGAGTGATACATCTCTTGGAACTTTTCCAATGTGTTCTCTGCAATCCAATGGCCCTCAACAAATGTCCCTTGATTTGGAGACACTATTCTTCCCATAGACTTCTTCAATCTCTCCATGATGATTTTTGAGATGATCTTGTAAGCAAAGTTGCAGAGGCTTATTGGTCTAAAGTGATTGAAATTTGAAGGGTGTCGTGTATTGGGGATAAGAACTATAAAAGTTCTATTGACACAATGAGGGATCTTTTTCAGCCTAAAACACTTTTGGGTGAATCTCATCACCCGGTCTTTCACCGTGTCCTAATAGCTTCGAAAGAAACATCCAGAGAATCCATCCAGGCCTGGGCTTTCCAGAGGATGAAGTTACTAGATGCATCTTTTAATCTCTTCCTCTACTGGAATCTCAACTATCTCCTTGTTTTCCTGTTCAGTCACACCTTATGCCCATGGTCAGCCACATCCTCAGGGATTTGGAGGTAATCCGAGTGATACATCTCTTGGAACTTTTCCAGGAAATAATCTGCAATGCCTCTATTGTCTTGGATCCAATTAAGGCCATCCTTAATGGCTAGAACTTTATTTCATCTACGACGCAGAATAATACTCGTATGGAAGAACTTTGAATTCTTATCTTCTTCTTTGAGCCAAGTCTCCCAGGATTTTTGTCGAAGGATAGCTTCAATTCTAGCTCTTTGAATTCTCAATTCTTCAAGAATAGCAAGCCTCCTGTTTTCCTCCTCACTCTCCCCCAATTTCAAACTCTACAAATCATCTTCCAAACTTTTGATTCTGGTTTGAGTGAATCCAAAATGGTCCCTATTCCACTTCATTAGAGCCTTCGAAGTGTTAAAAAGACTCCTACGGAGTTGGTGGCATTCCATTCCGTCTTTCCAGTCTTCATCCTAAGCTTTCTGAACCACTTGATTGCTGCTTTTATCTGAAGCCCAAGCTTGGACAAATCTGAAACAATGCTTATTAAAATTTTCTGCTTTTTCTATCTCAAGAAGAAGCGAACAGTGGTCTGAGCAGTCCGTGTTCAAATGCTCCACTATTGCCTTAGGAAACATATTAATCCACCCATGATTTGCAACTCCTCTATCAATTCTTTCCTTAATATAAGCCAGACCTCTGCTGATACGGGCATCATAGTGCCATATTCTACCATTGAAGCAAAAGATGATGTTTTAAGCATGATGTCCAAGCAAGGAATGAAGGTGGTAATGCTGCTCGGGAGTTGCAAAGACGAAACGATGTAATTTTAGTTATTTTCGGATTACAATGGCAGTTTCGTAATTTAGCTATTTTCGGATTATAATGGCAGTTTCGTAATTATTGGTATTTTCGGATTATATTTATTTAGGGTTAGTTTTTAGCCTAAGGATTACTTTCCTAATTATTTTATGGTCTAGATTGATTCTTAACCTAACCCTAATATCTATATAAAGGGGAAGTTACTAGCTTGTTAAAAAAAAAATTTTGATTATTGATTAAATAGAATCTATTCTTGAATTCAACAAGACTTGTGTGTTCCAAGTGAGGATAGCTCTTCTTCTACTTGTTGCATTTGGGAATTGATCTTCTTATCAAATGTATTTACTTTGTGGTGAATTTCAATTTCATTCTTTGCCTTCTAATTAGTGTTGCTAGATACAATTGTTATCTAGAGGTGCTATAGGGCGGGTTTTTACCTAGGGTTTGTTCCATATCATCTTGTGTGTTGGGATTACAGTTTCTTTAAGCTTGGGGTTCCGCATCATTTGGTATCAGAGCGATTTTGTATGTGTTGTCCTTTACTCTTTCAAGCACTTGAAAAGGTTCATTGCCTCTAGCATCAAACTTAGACTTCCTAAAGTTGAAAAACCTTTTCTTCCTTAAATATACCCAAACCCAATCTCCTGGTTTGAATATCATCCACGTGTCATCCCATAAAACTTTCCCAAAGGGACTCAAAAATTCCA